>JAVIWB010000928.1:0-18712 GCA_031893035.1 Dermolepida albohirtum | reverse complement strand
AAAATTTTTATTGATTGCAAAAGTTAAATATTACTGTCAGTGGAATTTCAAACAGACTACGGGTGACAAACAAAACTTCATTGATATTCATATTAATAATTTATGAAGAAAATTAGTAACTCTGATAAAAAATAACACAAGGATATTTTAAAAACATTTTTACTTTCATTACTTGAAATTTACAATATATTTTTAACAAAAAAGGTTTTGTAAAGAACAATACGCAATTCATACCCAACAGCATAAATATAAAAACTGTTAGATTTAATAATTAAAATTCTATTTACAAATACATGTTCAAAATGCTCACCATTATTATTCAAACATAAATTGACTCTTTTAATACAAGGTGAGGTACGTTTACGAAGTGTTTTTGAAATAAAAATAAAATCGTGCTATCGTTAGTTTTTTACTTAAAAAAAATTGGTATAAAAACATGCAAGAACATAGCATTTCATAATAATCATGAACGGAAAATTACATCTGGAATGCGATGTCCGTTTTCATTGACGCATTGTTAAAGACGTTCACGAAAATTGGCCTCCACTCTTTCCAGCAGGTCTCTGTTGATTTGAGTGATTTGTTGACGGATCGTTTCAACGCAAGGGCATTTCAATGAAATTATGGGGATTTTCAGTTGCTCATGTTCTCTAATTTTAAGTGTTAAAATATACTGATAAGTAGAACCAAGCTTCATCTGACATAAATGTTATATTTAACACATCACAGTTATTTAAGGTGTCATTGAACCACTGGTAATACTGAATTCTTCAAGGAACATGGACTGTTATGTGACTGTCAGTCAATATGGATGCATATATAAAGTTTTGACCAGAACTTTTCAGGTGGTACTGTTCATTACACATAAAATTGTAATGATTTTTAAAATCACAAATTAAATTAACTTTATATTTATATTTGTTTAAACAGCTAACTTGCGAAGTGGGGTCTTAATTCTATTCAATATGCAACATCTTCAACGATTTCCTCCTTTAAAGATTTGTCTTTACATATAGTTTTTTTCCTTCAAATCGTTTCACAATTCGATCATTGTGTTGAGCAAACACTTTTTACGTAATAACAAAGTTGGGGTATTGTTCAATGCATAACTGCGATGAATAAGCCCGTAACACGTCTTCGCAGCGTGTATCACGGAGATAATGAACTTCAGCCGTAAAAGGCATACTAAAAAGGAGAAATTTATAATTATTTAAATTACTTTAAATATTTTTAAAACTTACCTAAGCAACAATAAAACAATACGAGACTAATTATAAAAAAAAGACAAAAAGATAACGGAAAAACAAACATAAAATAACATGAAAGAGATTTTTCTCAAGTAGTGGGGAAAAACTGTGTAACTACTTAAGTAGTTACACAGTTTTTATTATTTATATCTTTAATCCAAATAGATATGTAATTAAAAATAAATGTTTCTAAAATGACGTTTTTTTATAATTTCCAAAAAAAAATTATATGTTTAATTTTATTTGGAAATTAAGTTTGATCAGTTTTAATTATTGCTATAAATAGTACACATTCGGAAAAGTATAAACACTATAGCAAGCTTATATAATGAAAGGAAATACATATATTCGACCTTAACAATACTACCAATAATTTATTATTATAAAAAACTTTGCAAAATGTAAATACATGCCTACACATGTGAAAAATAAAGCCACGTGCAAATTAATTTATCACAAGCATGAAATATTTTTACAAATTGTTTGTTGACTCTATTATTCAACTCTGAAGCTTCTAGTCGTCAATATACAGATAAATACTTATAAAAAAAATTCGTTTAATATTGACCTCTGCTCTTAAGATCTTCTGAAGTACGGGTTTTGAATTTACTAGTGTTTAGCATCTCACGATATGGATATTTAAAATACACTTGCAAAGAATATATTTTTATTTTATTTGTACTCCACATGTTGGTCCAGAATAATTGATGCCAATCTTAAACTTAAAATGTAAAAATTATATTGCTAATTAATAATTATATTAAATACATTATGTCCAGGGGTATAATGTTAAATAGGAAGTATTGAGATAGTGTTTTATGTCTGCCTGGATATTATAGTTGGCACAAAATACATAAACTTTACTAGTAAATTAGCTGTTTTCAACAAAATCGTTTTAGTTTTATTTTATATTTGACAAAGAAACACGCGCATTTGAAAAAAAGTTGAACATTTTTTTATGCAACCAAACTAATACTATTATCTTTTATTTTACTTAATTTAATAATAAAAATTATATGCATGTAATAATATATAAATTCTAGTTTTTTAGAATTATTAAACGTGCCGGCTAGACGATGTTATGTTGTAAATTGTAAACAAGAAAGATCTGTTCTTCATGAACTTCCAAAAGCGACACCGTTCTAGATTAACCCATTTCTTCCCAAAAATAAAAATAATAGAAAAATATTATATTTCAGTATTAATTTTAATTTAAAATAATTGAAATAAGATTATAAATCTTAAAAACTACCCGTATGACCTGTCATTTGTCCTACACATAATGTTGCGCTGACGCAACGTTGGGAGATTCCCGGTAAAAAAATAAAGTTTTGGTATTTACTAATTTGCTGATTATGTGAAGAAAACTAACCAAAGTTGTCGAGATCACTCATGAAATTTGAAAATACGTTCTGTATGAAGGTGAACTTGGCATTTCTCGCATATGTAAATTGTTTGACTTTTACAAATTTTGCATCTTCTAATCGCATTGTCTTCATTTCGGATTATAATGTGGTCAATTTTGTCTTCCATCACTGCCTCTGACAATTGATTTTTGCTGGGTCGACCAAGGTTGATGTTTTTCCTTGGATGTTCTATGTTTATCTCCAGTTCAGTTTCATCTTCAGCTTTTAAAAGTGAAAGCACAATATGCGATCTAAATTAAATTTGACTGGCGGTGGAGCCTGTTGCCAATTGGTACATTTTCCAGGCATTGACAATTGCATTAGAGAATAATAGCCACCACCATTTCTTGCCTTTAATTCTTATTCTATAATTTGCAATACCATTGTCATGCAAATCTACACCACCCATGCCTTGGTTGTACTGGTGGATAACATTTGGTTGAGAGACTATGTTGTATTTTTTTTCTTTTCGGCTATATCTCCTTACATTCATCAGTAACTCAAGGGTACCAAAGTCGGTAATAACTGTTACAACGGCGTTGTCATGCTATCTGACAGCGAATACTTTATTGTTGCCATCAAATCTATAATCGAAGTCTCCTTTTGGTTCTTTCACTAAAGCTTTTGCTGTTTGAAGTTGACAGGAAGCCAATCGATTCTCTCTCATTGTACCAGGTGCAAAAAATTTCATTTCTGACAACAAGGTGAGAGGTAATGGCTGGTGAAGGAATTATCAAAAAATATTATGTGATATTCAGGATCATGAACAACTTTCAACAAATTTGTCACACCCTTTCACCTAAACCCAGGTTTTCATCAGTTTTGTGTGGAGCTCTTCCATAAGGGTCAAACTGATACAAATATCCTCTAGCTGAAGCAATACACCACAGTTTGAAACTAAATCTTACTGGTTTGCCTCTTGAATATCTTTGGTGAGTGACGTCCAAAATATAGCACCATCTCTTCATCAATGGATATCTTATGAGAAAATACACCAAATTGCATGTACAGTTTATTTAGTTCGTTGAAAAAAGGTCTTAGCTCGGAAAATTTATCAGATTTGTCTAACGTATCATTATCGGAAAGATGAATATACTTTTTTATTTCATCAAATCTGTTCCGTGACATTGTTTTATGTATGAGCGTGATTCCTTTATCTTTATCTTCATCTAAACTCCAATAAAATTTCGTTTGAGGAAGAGAGTGATAACCAGTAAATATCAGGACACCAATAAATTTTTTCAAGTCAGTACGTGACACAGCAAATGTGTGGTTATTTTTACTCTGAGCATATTTGAGTGAAAACTGTACAATTTGATCCAAAATTGATCTGTCTAAGAAAAGCTCAAACATTTGTATGGGTGTCAAACTCCCAAACTTATTCTTTATTTTTTCGACACATCTGTCTTCACAATTTTTAGGAGCGTCAGTATAAGTTGGGGTACACTTCCTCCACTTTGTTACAGGTTTCTTCTTTTTTGTTTTTGTTTTTTAGAAGTATCTTCAGATACTGACATATCTATTTTCTCGTCTACAGTAATATGGATTTCAAATGTACCCACCACATCTACTGGTAATACATTACCTCTGTCATTAATAATCATACCTTCATCCCCTATTTCTTCTTCATTGGTAAGTTCATCTACTTCAGGAGGTATGATGACTGCTTCAATAGCTTCTGCGACCTCAGAACAGCTAGAATTTCTTCAGCTGTTAGTAATTTCTGCTTGTAGAAAGCCATTCTTAAAGTTCGATTTTTTAAAATACAAAGCCAAATTTAATTATTACGCTTTCAAAACCTTTAGATTTTAGAGCACTTCAATTACACACTTCATATTCAATACGAGTTATTTTTGATTGCACGGGTTACAACTTGTCTTGGAATTAACTTGAGTCGAGGAACTCCCAATAGTGTGAATTTGTGCTAGGGAACCCCGCAGTTGCGAACTTAAGCTGATAACTCCCAGCGTTGCGCCAACGCAACAGATATGTAAACTATTCATTACTGGGACGGTCTAATATGTTACAAAAAATATATATCCTTGCGTATCCCACATATATAGCATTCAGTAATATGCACATAAAATTTTAAATAAATAGATTTTAACATTTGAAGTAACTTACTGAAAAATATTGAAAAAATCGTGTTTTCAATAATTAACTTTTTTCACGAAGTATTAATCTAATTGTAAAATTCAAACATATAGGATAAAAAGACTATGAATGCCTTTTAACATATCCATTATGAGTTTTGTATAAAAATATCATTTTAATTGCATTTTGTGAAGTATCGTGTTGCGTGTACGCAAGCAACACAGAAGAAATGGGTTAATGCTACAGGAAATTCTCAGTTGTTGAATATGCCCATTGAGAATAAATAATATACATTTACCATTTGCAGAAGGTATTTTGAGGTAAAATATCGAAACAAGAAATAAACACCAAATATTATACCAACAATTTATTTATCAGGTAAATAATCTTTTGTAGCATATTTTAATGATCCATTAATAAATGCAATTATAATAAATATTATTTTGCATAATTTTAAATCAGTTAACTTTTCTGTCACCAATAAGGAAAAATATAAAACCAATCATCAATCGTATATTAAATGACATTCCATCTAGATCAAAATGTGTCATAGAAACGGATATTAATTCAACTAATATAATTAAAACAGAGTCTCATATTAAGAAGAAAAATATTAAATTATCATGTAAGAATTTTTTTGCAAGTAGTTGTTTATTAGTAGACTAATAAATTCCTATTTTCCATGCTTTAATGTTATTCTACAATAAAAATATACATAAGTAAAACATCCAGTTTTGTCAGACCTGAGTAAACGACCGTATTTTATTAAGTCCCATTCAATATTGATGTATTAAATTTAACTCGTTTCTATTAAATATCTCCCAAAATGATCGACATTTTTCTAGTTCTATTGCTGGTCATTGTATACAGGCGATACTGTATATTTATTACATTTACTTATTTAAACTCTATATCGTATTTTACCTACTACATAGGGTATTCATATATGATTTATATTTTACTATCACATAATCTTTCTTTATGTAATTAATAAGTTAAAAATGTATATACAGTAGACACTCACAAATTCGAATCTTGTGGAAATTAGAACCTGAGATTTTAATGCATTAAAGGTTCTAAAATTAGATAAGCTCTAATTCTTGAGCATTCCTTTTTGTGTTGAAGGGAAATCACCGAATTATACGAGTACATGTAGGTGGGGATTTCCTTCGCGTGCTTATAGAATATTTGATCATTCGAACATGAATATTTAATACGTGCACACATATTTTGATGACGCTCCGTTGAAAAGTGTACATGAGTGAAATTCAACATGTCAAATAAACGTAAAAAAACACTTTGTCATTGGAAACTAAAGTAAAGATATTAAGAATGCTTGATGAGGGTGTCCCAGGGAATCGTTTAGCCGTAGATTTCAATGTAACATAGTTGAATTAGCTATATAAAATTGAAAAAGGATGCTATATTAAATGCTGTTTCCAACATGTATCAGGTTTCAAAAGCTAAATCTTTACATAGCGTTGAATATCCCGAAATGGAAATTCGTCTTTATGAGTGGTTTTTAAATCAACGCGAAAAAAGGTGCACAATAACTAGACCTATATTAAAAATGAAAGCTTAGATGATTTTCGGTGAAGTGTATCCCGATAAAGATGAAAGTACATTCCATGCAAGTGATGGCTGGTTAACCAATTTTAAGCATCGACACGGTATTCGTTACTTGAAAATTGCCGGGAAAATCCTTTCTAATGATGTTGAGGTGGTGACTCCATTTATTCGTGAACTTCAAGGCAAAGGAGCTGAAATGGGGCTTATGCAGACACAAATGTATAATGTTGAAAGTGGTTTATTTTTCCCTTGCCTATCAGATAAGACATATGTTGCAGCTAATGAAAAATCTGCCCCTGGATACAAAATACATAAAGAATGCATTTCAATTTTACTATGGGCAAATTCTGATGGCTTACATAAATTAAAGCAATTAGTTATTGGAAATGGAAGAAAGCCAAGGTGTTTTAAAGGATTTAATAATCCACTTCATTATAATTTTTCAAAAAATGCTTGGATGACTTCGCGGATCTTTCATGAATGGTTTCACAAAATATTTATTAAAGAGGTGAGGACAAGAAATCTTGTTTTTTAGATTTAGAATTTTCAATGTATTTTTCGTTCAACAGATCACCCATTTTTCTGAAGGGAATAATTTGCCTCTGAAGGCCCTTTTGCTTATTGATAATTGCTTTGCTCATTCTCCAATCGAGGAACTTCATAGTGCTGATGGAAACATAGTTGCATATTTCTTTTCATCAAATGTGACAGCAGCCGTGCAACCAATGGATCAAAATCCCATAAAGATAACAAAGTTCACTTACCGAAGTAAACTTCTTGCTCACATAATAGCTGAAAGTGGTGAAATGAATATTGTTTTGAAACGCCATTCAATTAGCAATGCAATAATTTTTTTGAACCAAGCTTGGGATGAGTTACCACAAAGTGTACTAAAGAATTCTTGGTTCAAATTGTTAAATTAGGACTCTAATCAATACGACAGCGATGATGATTTGCCCTTAGCACAATTACTTCAAAAAGATCATGTATGGAATGAAGTTCTCGGAAGGAACCTAAGTCTTTTAAAATAAATTGCACCAAACAATTCCATTGGTGGAGACGAAATCAAGAATGGAATGAAGATGTTGTTAGAAACGGACTTGGAGACAAACTCAATAGCGATGATGATGCTTCAGATAGCAGAGATGACAGAGTTATGGAAGACATACCAATATTTCTTTTTTCTATAGTCATGGAAAGCGTCAACAACTCGATACAATGTTGCAAAAATAGGAAGTTGAATTCCACCAAACACGTGTTCAATCCCTTGTTCCTCCGTAACAACATAGTTCTTTCTAATATTATAAAACCCTAAAAACAAACTCACATTGCAGATTATTTGTGTAGAAGTAATGATAAATAAATAATAAACAAAAAAAACTTTTTGAACAATTAATTATTTAATCCTCTGTGTTGTTTTTAGCTATTTTAGACTAATTGTAAAAACGTTCGGAAATTAGAACAATTTGAAAATTAGAATTGCCCCAGGAACAAAGTGGTTCTAATTCGTGAGCGTCTACTGTAATATAATTTTTTTGCAGGCAAGACTTTAAATTTGATAGGGGTCACATGAAAAACATTTGGCACTAAATAAATGCACATTTTATATTAATTTTAAATAATCATGTATATATTAAATGGTTTCTCTTCAAGCATTTATACAAACATTCTTTGTAAATAATTTTGACTGTTTTTTTTACAAGATTTTTTTGTATCGATAACAAAATATTTTAATTATATTATTGTCTATAGCTATAATAAAATTAATAATAGAATTCTGCAAGGCAAAAGGCTATCGGCTTCAAATGAGTTTCAATGAAGGCTATATAATTATAAAAGAATTTAAGAAGAAAAGATAATACAAAAAGCTGTTTTTTTATTTATTACGCACTGTATATAAGACAAAAAAAGGAATTAATTCATTAATTTATATTTAGTTTTTATTCTGCTTATAGGTAAAAAAATAAAATGTAATATTTAATTTAGATAGAATGAATATTTTATTTTTATACTAAATTATTTTACTTTTTCCATTTAGCATTATTTTAATTGCAATTGACGTTCTAAATATAGTTGAAAAACAGCAAAAATATTCTTTGTAAGTACATTCTAAGTAAATACTTTATAATAAAATATATTACATTGGACATAATCATAAACAAATTCACAAAAAGACTATAACTTAACAATAAATAAGTCAGTCTTTAGTTCCATTACAATTCTCGGGCAGAACTAAAATAAACTTAATTTTGAATTTCGGTGTAAGAATTTAGTTTTTATTTTTCTTATTAAAGTACAAAAAATAAAATTACATTTAAGTCTAGCTAGATCAATGAATAATAAACTTCCTTTTTAACTTATGTACATGTGGGCAATAAATAAAAAAACAGCTTTTTGTATTATTTCACTTTTTTAAATTTTTGTGTAATAATTGTATAGCCTACATTGAAATTCATCTGAACCAGGTAGCTCTTTTCCTTGTAGAATTCTATTCTTAACTTTGTTATAATTAAAGATAACAATATAAATAAAATGTTTTATTATAGACGCATTTAAATCTGCTAAATGTTCACATTCTCTAAAACCAACAAAAAAATGTGTTAAGTAAATGTAATAAATATACTGTATGACCTACATAAGATGACCAGCAATGGTTCTAGAAAAATTTAGTCATTTCGAGAGATGGTCATGTTAGGCGACTGAAATTTAATACTTCAATATTAAATGAGACTCAGTAAAATGCATTTGTTTACTCAAGTGATCATCTGTATGTATATTTTTCTCATAAAGTAACATTAAAGTGTAAGAAATGATATAGAAACTGTGAATTTATTTTAACCCATATAAAATGATAAAACAACTACTCCAAAAAAGAATCCTTACCTGCCAATTTGACACATTTCTTCTTAATATGGGAGTATGGACTTTTACTATTATTTCAAATATATTTCTTGAATCAATTGAATCAGTATCTGCTTCTGTGGCGCATTTCAATGTTGATGGCACGTTTTGAATGTCATCTAATATACTATTGGTGATTAGCTTTATATTTTCTTTATTGGTGGCAGTAAAGTGAACTGATTCTAAATTATTCAAAGCAATATTTATTATAATTGTATTTATAAATGAATCACTTAAACACAAAAGATTATTTACCTGGTAAATAAAGTGCTGGTATAGCATTTGGTGTTATTTATTGCTTCATGTTAGATATTGTGCCAAAATGCTTTCTACAAATGCTAAATGTATAGCGTTCATTCTCAATGGCCATATTTAACAACTGAGAATTTCCTGTAGCATTGATCCAGTGTTGAAACTGGGACGATGTCACTTTTGGAAATACATAAAGTACAGACCAGTATTGATTACAATTGCAACATAATATTGTTTACATGGCATGTTTAATAATTCTAAAAATATTAAAATGTATATATTATAACATGTACATAATTATTATTACATTGAATAAGATCAAAAATGGTAATGAAAGTTGTTAGCTAAAAACAGTTTCAAAATGGCTTTAAGCTCATATGTTCACCCTCTTTCATTCCTGTATAGACATAAAACACTATCCCACTACACTACTTCCCATTTAACATTATACCCCCTAGTGGAAACTTTCTTACGTATGCTAAATTTTCTATTTACTTCAAAGTCTAATCAGTGGTTTCTTCGGACAACTCGACCATCCATATCTTAAAAAAAGTGCTGCTTCTATTTTTTTCAATATATAGTGAAATGAATGTTACTCTTCAAACGGCTCATTACCACGGCAATTTTCGGTGTTATACTTGAATCGTACTCTTGATGAGTTTAATATTTACACTTTTGCTCAAAAAAATTTTTCACATATTTTTTTCAGAATTTGATAATTAATAGTTTTCTATTTTAAAAGGGAGAAAGGTTGGTAATATATACACACACACACACAAGTAGATGTGTGTGTGTGCGTATTATGTATATAAAGTACACTATCAGTTTGTAAAATTATATACTATTCCTACTACGCCTGTTTTTCCTCGGAATGCTCGCATGCTCGTCTCACTGGCACAGTTGTAATACTTTCCATGTGATATGGTCTATTATTAAATACCACAAATGTTAAAGGTATTTCAATAAATTCAAAAATACTTTTTATATATTTTTATAAATGTTAGAAAAATATATTCTATAAAATTGCACCACAAAACCACCTCATAGAAGAAAAATATCACTTTGTATGTGTATGTAAAGCATGTATAATATTGTCAATAGTTTCATTTAAAGCATTTATAAAATCTTTTCCGTTCTGATCTGGATATGTAGTCACCAATGTACCAATGTAGTCATCTTTAATGACATATCTGGAATTAAAAAATAAAATTCAAAACAAATGAAATTTACATTATATACACTTTCATACCCAATTCCTAACCCATTTTTTACAACAGGTCCAAATCCACCTGCCCTTACAGCAGGTGATGACAAAGTACTTGTTGAAATAATATTATTTTGTAATGCTTTATATGCTGGGTCATCAAATATATTGTCATGTTTCTCAAGTTTATTTGCAAGCAGTTCCAAAGCGTACAGGTGCCTATCAAAGCCTTGTCCCATTGCAGCTTCCCTTGTTAACTGTGTATGTACTTTTGAACACTCAGATACTAAAGCTTTAATTTCAGAACGTGATTTTTTCTCTTTATATATCGCAATACTTAAAGCCTATAAAATAAACATTGTATAACTGTTAAACCATGTCTTAATTTTTACTTTTGTTGCCATAGTACAAGGGCGAATTGTTTCTGTTCTTCCATGTTTAAATGCTGCAGTACTACATGATTCATAAGATGGCACAAAACAACCATGCAGTTTATAATATGATGCCTGTAATAACAGTTTTTCACTTTGTAATATTGTATTAAATGATACTTCAAACCTGAAAACTCATTTGCATTACAGCATCTGGACTAATACCATTCTTTTTGCAGACCTTTTTGCCGATGCCATGCAATTCAGTGAAATTTATGTCCAAAGAATCACATTTCTCTTTGTATTCTAGCATTGCTTTGTCTATTTCATTTCTCAACGAATGATCTAATTTGATATCTGTAACAAAATTATAGTAATAGAATGATGAATAAATGTTTTTTGATCTTTTCTCGACTCCCGAATCACTCTCTTTCTAATGAATAATATAACAATTTTAGAAAAAGGAGATAAATTACTTTATATAATTTTGAATTGAATTATTTATTATAAAAATTGATATGTAACTGCTGCAAATCAATTAAATGTAGAGAGAGCTCCATATTTTAATAAGAAATACTTTTCATCTATGCAAGGCATTTTCTTCTTGATAATAAATAAAAACTACTGTGGCAGAAACTAATGAAAATTAAAAATAACTCAATTTCTCATAAAATTATTTTATGTATAAAGAAATTGAAAAAATATAATAAATAACTTTAATTTTTTCATATAAAAAAATAAGAATTTGAAAATAAATAATTTTAAGTCAAAAAAAAAAATTTAATTCAACTTTTTCACCTCAAGAGACGAATTTCTGGTACATTATCTACTGTTAATAAATTTATATAAAAATTTTAAAATATATAAAATATGAAAGACAAGGTTCGGGTACTTCATCACCAGAACAAATTATTTTACCACCCATTATATTTTGTAGACTCTTAATAAGGTAATAATCTAATTTAGTTAAATTTGGATAATAAAAAGAAGCTGGAACAATGAAAAATTTAAAATAACGTTTTAATTAATTCTTTGTAATAAAATACTTTTACAGCACACAATTCACACCTGGCAAGTGGGGTAAATTACTGTGCAAAGAGAGCGAATCCAAGTTTTGCACTTTATTATCTATTAACTCAAACAAATTAATTAAATAATAGTATATACCTAATCTTTGTACTTTTTCAAGATCATGATGAGAGAGTTTTGTATCAGGATGCACAAATGGCTTGTGTATTGTGTCTCTATAAATGTCCTCGAAGTACCTCAAAACTGCGACACCATCACCCCAGGAATGTTCAAAATTTACACCAGCAACACCATCTTTAGTTACAAGCAAAGAAAATGATTTATCAAACCACCTATAAGAAATATATAGAATTTAAAATTCATAAAAAGGGAAATTCCTACCTATTCTTTCCATCTCCATGTAAAAAAATTTTTGCCAATTTATGCAAATCACCATCAATTACATCTTCATCCAAGCATATGTTAAATAAAGCACTATCTATAATTCTCAAACTTTCTTCATTTCCCAAAGACTGCAATTTATGTCTTAAAGTTGCCCATCTATTCCTTTCTAAAGTAGTTAAAATCCCTATAGGATATTTTGCTGGTTTAACATGATCATTTAGTATATAATGTAATTGTGCTAATATCCTATCTGGGTGTAAAATATTGCCAGTTTCATCGATTACATCAAAAATATAAAAATGACCTTTATGTTGTACGAGAATGTGCTTAGCATCTGGGTTTGTGAAAAAGCGATCTTTATCAATCTCTGGAATCCTCGTACTATTAAATAAATTTGGATACTGACTCATATCTAAAGGATATGCTTTCAACAAAAAGGCTGCATACCATGAAAATGATGATGGTATCTTAGAACAAATAGTCCGAAAACTTTCATTATTACTTTTCTTAGGATTAAGATGGAATACCTCAGGCTCTAATATACTTGCTTTCAGTGATTTGTAAAACCTTAGCGAACTAATTAACAAATTAGATGTTCTTATTAGCTGATTATTATATTGTGGATCTTTGTCATTTTGAAAAACTATTGCTGGATTAAAATTCAAAGGTAAAGGTTTTCGAATTTTTAAATACATATCAAACCATGGCTGAGATATGTAGCTTGTATACTTATCTTTTTTATCATTTTCCTTTAACAGCTTTTGCAATTCTGCACCTAAATTGTCTCTAAAATGAATTACATTATCTTCTGTTTTTCTATAATACTCATCTATAAGTAAAGGCCTTTGAGCAGCTAAATATCTTTCGCATGTTAATTCTAGCTTTGGTATAGGAAGACGTGGTAATGATGGTTGAAAATGCATTGTTGGTATTTTGCTTCTTTGAATATACATATAATCAGCATGAACTGCATGCTTATGGTAATTTCTTGCAATTTTGGATATAATGTCAGCATAACCATTTAAAGTTTTAGTAAACATTTTTTAATTTTACTCTCAATGGTCAATTTTAATTTTCAATTATAAATAAAATTTATATTAATACTTTATATAAACTATAATGTATACTACATACTATAAGTTACTAAACCAGTTATCTGTCAAGAACAACTAAGCATAATTTAATATTTTAAGATATGCGATTAGTGTAATAATCCCTGATATATTTTGTGTGATTATAATAAATTTGTTTTCTGCTACTCACAGCTCTCAAAGGTTATAATCGTTCAATAATTCAGTAACCGCATTTTTATAAAGACGTTCAGCCAAATCGTAAAGTTTCTGTAAAAACCATACATAAATAAGAATTAAGAATATTGTAGTTTAAAAATGTTAACATATGGGAATGTGTTGTTAAAAGTTTTATAGTTTTATTCACGGCGTCTTGCAGTAAAAAGTAAAGGAAATAAAATATACGTGGTAAATTAATAAATTTTAAAATAGGAAATAAATTTTCGTAAAATATATTTACGTTAATACAAAAAATATAATAATACCTAAAAATAGCTGCTCAAGTGCAATTTTTAAATTCCGTGGTTGTTTTGAGTTGATAGTGAAAGTAATAAAAGTTAAGATAATGTTTCATTGAAAAAATGAGCAAATAGTATAATTTTGTAATAAATACGGGATTTACTTTTAATTCTGATTTCGTTTAATCAAATATGCATCTTTTTGTTAATATTCATACATGCCGTAAGAAAATAAAATATTTTGGATGTTATTTTCTACCGTTAACTTTAAACACCTACGAAATTTAAAAATTGTTACATGGGCAAATGTGTTTTTTATTTTCAATCTAATGTAAAAATATTGACTTAAATTATTTTTATACGTAAAAATTTGTCAAACATTTTATAATTTTCATCTTCCCAATTTATTGCTATTTTTTAAGGCTATTTTTTCTGTTATTCATTTACGTTATTATTTCTTACACACTTAATACGATCAACACAATGCAAAAATTTAAACAATTTTTTGATTTTGAAAATTAAGGAAGATTGTGTCGCCATTCACCATCTAGTTATCAATAGTTAAACTACGGAATACCTGAATCTAAATCAAATATTAAGTTTTAAACATTTTATATAATAAATACAAAACAAACTATATGTACTTTGTAGTTGGTTGGGCCTTTTCCTCATTAGAATTACATTATATATATAATTAAACAAGGACTATAATTTTGGAGCGGATTTGGTTAATCTTATCTTATATTATTGTATGACAATGAAGGAAAATAAAAGCTTTCTGAAATGTAGTTAATTGAATCGCAAATTGTAGTTTTATAATGTAATGTACTGTTGCTAATCACTAAGCTTAATATATGCATCACACGAGTTCATAACAATACGCAGAAAATGACATCGAACCCGTCAAATTTTATTTATCTGTGAGAAACGTACTCAATAATTATTCTATATTACAAACATAAGTGATATATCGAAAACATTTTATGTGGTACTTTTGTCATGTTGTGTATTAGTTTCAGTATTCAAGTATATGTTGATAAAACCAAGATTGCTGACCAAATGTTGATACTAACAGTATGTAACTATTACTCATAGGATTAGAAAAAAATTTAGGAATTATTCACCACATGATCTTTTAATTTTATCGGTTTTTATAATACGTTTTCCGTACATATATTTTATTATTTGTTACTAACAATGACATGTAAGACTGAACATTTACAGAAAAATTAAAATGGACCAAAGTTCTCAGTATTTAGTTAGTGATGAATATACGGAAGTATACAGAAGATTACCGTTTAAATTACAAATTGCCTATGGCATTGGACATGTTCTTAATGATATTTGTGCCTCTATGTGGTTTACGTATTTGCTAGTTTTCTTCCATTTGGTATTAGAATTTTCAAATTCAGATGCTGGTCTGGTGTTGTTAATTGGCCAGGTATTTTTTTAAGCATTTAAGAAAAATATGGTCATTGTAATTATGTAGGTTGCAGATGCTATAGCTACTCCATTTGTTGGTTTTCATTCAGATCAAACAGATGACTTTTGGCTTTGTCGTTATGGTAGAAGAAAAACATGGCATTTATTTGGTAATTATTACAGCTATTAAATTAAATTATTATGCCATCATTTATTTGTAGGTACAATATGTGTAATAGGAGCTTTTCCTTTTATATTTTCACCTTGTAATTATGGTGATAGAAATGCACAATTGTTTTATTACTCTATGTTTGTTATAATATTTCAATTTGGTTGGGCATCTGTACAAATTTCTCATCTATCACTTATACCTGAATTAACACCAAATGAACATGACCGTACTAAATTGACTGCAATTAGGTATAAACAAGTTATTTTTTTTAATGAAAATTGAATCTAATCATCTCAACAGATATTGTTTTACTGTATTTTCAAACTTATTGGTTTATGTAATAACATGGTGGATATTACACATAAGTACAGGTAGTGATTCAAAAATTGGTCCAAATGACACATCAAAATTTCAATATGTGGTTTGGTTAGGAATGTCTGTTGGTGTATTATGCTCGTTAATTTTTCATATATTTGTCAAAGAAGGTAATGGGTATTCTGGAAATGATGTTAGAGGTGGAGAGTTACGGACTACAGTTAGAGATTTGTTAGCTAGTATTGAAATTTATCAGGTAACTTTATCAGTTTTAACTTTTTTATATATCAACTTGTATAAGTAAAATAATTATTTGTATAGGTGGCAATGGTATATATGTCAACCAGATTATTTGTCAACCTTAGTCAAGTCTTCATTCCACTCTATTTACATGAAACTCTAAATATGGCTGCAAGCGCCTTGGCATTAGTGCCATTGATTATGTTCATTGGGAGTTTTATTACAACTATGTCTATAGAGTCTTTAAACAGAGGCTGTGGAAGAAGAGTAAGTTTGATATTATTAGAGTTCGAATTTTATGCAAAAAGCACGTTCTTTATAGTACATACAAATAAAAAAATTGACTGCATATCTTGATCATAATTAAATATCAGTACACATTTCAGCTTTTGTAGGAAGCTTTTGTGTGAAATTTTATTTTTATATTATTTTATTGCCTAACTACGCATGGCTGCGAAATTTTCCCAGACGAAGTTCGGGGAATTACATATATTCGAACACTGTGTAATTAGATATTAATCTTAAAAGATTAGATTCTAAGAATCGTTCCGTTTTAATAGATTTGCCTATAAAAAAACTGTTATTGTACATACTTAAACATTGTCAATTTTGGTTAATTGATATATATTCCATTCTATTAATTCGTATATTTTAACAATTTTTTAATTGCGAAAGTATATTTGATACCTGAACATGAGTAAATAAACTTTGATCAAATTTAAAGGGCCAAAAATGAATGCTTCAAATTTTATCCGGAGCCGAATTTTGATAAAGAAGATATATTTTAAAATTTTCTAATTCTAAATTAAGTATATAAAAATCGTATGTATTTTTAATACAAGTCAAAAGCATTAATTTATTTTCTAGTGCAATTATTGTTTATTATGTTTATCTGAAAGTATTTAACTTCTGCAACAGAATAGGATAGGAGGATATAATTATGTAGACTAACCTCTGAGGAAAAGCAAATAATCCAACAGTTGGAAACAAAAGCAAGTGCAAAAAAATAAAAAAATTAAGACTTGCCAATTTATTGCTACTTATCCATGTTACCATTTCTTAAAAAAAAGTAATTGCAATCGATGTATTAATTTAAACAGAAATATTTATTTTTAAGTTAGAATTGTCACCATCTAAATATCACTACTCAAATCCCTTAGTATTAATTCTAAGCTTATTTACAATGGAATTTCAAATAAACATTTTTTATGCCGTAATATCTATTATGGGTAACGCAAAAATTTAAATCAACTATTTGAATTTAATGTCAATAAGTTTCTCAATGAGTTAAAAATTATAGATTTAGGATAAAATTAAGAATAAAAGTGTACTCTATGAAAGTAGATAATTTTCTATTCATTATTGTTTATGACATAACTGGTACTAGTGGTTGGTGTATTACAAATTTAGTAGTTTGTAATCTTAATAGAAATGTTTCATCAAAATCTCTTTTTACTGATAAAAAAGAGAGCAGAAAACTAACAGTTTAGAAATTGTTCATTTTACTAATAGATGAATATTGTTAGAGATTGTGGTTAATTCAGTAAATCAAAAAAAGGCAGAAATTTCTCACCACATCAATATTCATACTCTATATACCTATTTCGACAACTAAATTGTTATCATCAGTAGTTTATTAATTACAGTGTCGCATAAGTTTCGCTAAACTGGATTTTTCAGACCGATTAAATTTAATGTGCGAGATATGTTCTTTAAACTAGGAATCCTATTTTTTTTTGTTTAGTTTGACCGATATATTTTTTTATCACAATTCCGACAATTTATTTCATATATACTGAATTTTTGATTGAACTTGACTTTATCTTTCGCGCTTCCTAAAAGAAATTTTATAGTGTTTCTGGGCCGAAATGTAACTTGAAAAACTGTTCCTTAAAAATATTTTTTAAATTTTTTGTAACTCTGTGAAATGGTAAGCATATACATTTTTCAAAGATGTGTTAGAAAATAATCTTAGTGTAACCGCAGATTGCCTACATTTAATCAAAAGGCACCGTGAATTAGACAGTTACGAGACCTTTTTTATTGTAAAAATGTTGGTCAATGCGGTCTGGGGTCCGATACCATATTCTGACCTCTGAGTTCTGGAAGACACGACTGTTAAAAGGTCCGTAAATGATTGCGTGGACGTACATTAGTACAAGTGTTAGTTTTTAAGACTAAGAAATATTTACTTTCAGATGTCTTGTGAACGTCGGTGTGTTTTTTGGTTTTAGCTGATGAGTGTGCGGAATTTTTTCTATGAAAGCATTACCGCGAATGCAGGTGACATTTTGACTAATAATTTACTGATGATGACACTGTCGAAATACGTATACAGAATAAGAACATTGATGTGATAGGAGCTTTTTTTGCCTTTTTTTGGTTAATTATTACAAATAATTCATGCCCATATATTCCCTACAACTTAGCGTTAATAACAGAAAGCATTAGCACGCTATGAGTTATTAAAGAAAGGAGAAACTTTTATCTTCAAATATACTGCTAGCAGATACAAAATTCTTCGCAAGAAATTTTATTTATGTATTTTATTTAGTGCATGCCATAAAGTAACTTAAAA